>JARWLC010000009.1:103829728-103872228 GCA_033318265.1 Phyllotis vaccarum | reverse complement strand
CAGCCTCCCTGCATATATTTTCTCACCTAATCCCCCAGGTTCTCTTAGCCTCCCTAAAGGCTCATCTAGAATAGTAAGATATCCCCCCCCCCCCAGTCCTCTTGCTCTGATTTCCCACCTGTAATCCTAATTTTTGCTTTATCTTTCTTCACAGCATTGCTTACCACATTGATAATCCGTGTCCACTTCCTTCTCAACTGGGCTAAAAACACCATGAGAACAGGAATGCTTCTGTACCTTGTCCTCTGCCATGACAAACACCTGCAACGTCCAAACTTTATTTTCAGGGGATACTGAGTAAATACTAAAGAACAACAGTATAATTTATTTTTTATTTTCTTTTACAGCTCTGATACTATTCTCAAAATAATTCATCCCTCCCCATTATTATTATTATTGTTATTGTTATTATTATTGTTATTATTGTTAATTACAGTGTTTCTCATCTCAAGGGAAAATTTAAAGTTTGAATGACTGGTCAGTTGTGTATAGATTATTAAGTGTAGTAAAACATGATAATTTTTTATTTACTCCACAAACAGGGCTGTGCAACTGCTGGATATCTACTTCATGTGCTTGGGTTTCCTGGATTATTTTAAGGGGGTCAAAATGGTGTGTGTGTGTGTTGTGTTGTGGTGTGTGTGGTGTGGTGTGTGTGTGTTGTGTTGTGTTGTGGTGTGTGTGTTGTGTTGTAGTGTGTGTGTGTTGTGGTGTGTGTGTGTGTTGTGTTGTGGTGTGTGTGTGTTGTAGTGTGTGTATGTGTTGTGGTGTGTGTGTGTTGTGTTGTGTTGTGGTGTGTGTGTGTGTTGTGTTGTGGTGTGTGTGTGTTGTAGTGTGTGTATGTGTTGTGGTGTGTGTGTGTTGTGATATGTGTGTTGTGGTGTGTGTGTTGTGTTGTAGTGTGTGTATGTGTTGTGGTGTGTGTGTGTGTTGTGGTGTGTGTGTTGTGTTGTGTTGTGGTGTGTGTGTGTGTTGTGTTGTGGTGTGTGTGTGTTGTAGTGTGTGTATGTGTTGTGGTGTGTGTGTGTTGTGGTATGTGTGTTGTGGTATGTGTGTTGTGTTGTAGTGTGTGTATGTGTTGTGGTGTGTGTGTGTGTTGTGGTGTGGTGTGGGTGAGAGGGGTGGGGTGGGAGATGGATCACCTGGTTGCTTCACTGCTTCACGTTTAGATATGGACTTGACCACAGGGAACCATTATTTAAAAGTAAACACGAAGTTCAGAGTCCTCGGAGGTTTGGGCGGTATCTTTATGTCTCTCCTTGTCTTTCTCTCTCTTTTTGACAAGGTCTCATTATATAATAAGCCCTGACTGCCCTAGAACTCACAGAGATCCTCCTGGCTCCCAGTGCTGGGGTTAAGAGTCTGTGACACTTGGTGAGAGCTCTCTGCTGACTGAACGCTCCTGGGAGACTTCTGTCATTAAGGCGATTCTTTCTTCTGGAAAGTTCTCCTGAAGTTCAAAGAAGGAATCTCCCACAGTGGAGGAGAGGCAGGAGGTTTCAGGAAAGCTGACACTTCAAACTCCTCTTTGGACTGTTAGTTTCAAAGTTCTCCCCCTCCTACTGGTCCTCCTCCCCCTCCTCCGGATCCTCCTCTTCTCCCCCTCCTCCGGATCCTCCTCCTGCCCCTCCCCCTCCTCCTCCACCCCTCCTCTTCTTTCTAGTTTGATTCCTTAGCTTGTTCTGGCTGGGGATTAATCAAGAACCTCTAGCATACTAGGTAAATGCTTTAATTAGAGCTATACTACCAGACCTCATTTTTTTAAAAATGTATTTATTTAGAGGCCATATTTCACTACGTAGCATTGTTTGGCCCGGAGTTTGCTATGTGGACCAGGCTGGCCTTGGACTGACTGACTGCCTCTTTCATGCTAGGATTAAAGGTTTATACCATCACAGTTGGAATTTTTCTATTTAAAAATTAAGTTGCATTTATTTGCTCTCGTGTGTGTGTGTGTGTGTGTGTGTGTGTGTGTGTGTGTGTGTGTGTGTGTGTGTGCGCGCGCGCGCGGAGGTTGAAGACAACTTGTGGAAAGCTCTCTCCATTTACCAGGGATCTAACTAAGGTCACTCAGCTTAGTGGTTACACTTTGTATAATCTCAAAGTATTTTTTCCTGTTCTACATGATTAATTTCCTGACTGTTTAGGGGATAACTCAAAATATACAATTTGAACCTTTCTTCTGCTTCTTGTATTAATTTAGATGGCTTTCTAAATTTCATGTGCAGTTGTTTGTATCAAGGCCAGCTCTGGCCACAGTGGCGAGGAACAGAAGGAAAGCTGTGGACGAAGCCAGGTATCACTAGGTGTTGGTGACAGGGCAAAGCTTTGGGGCCTACACAGGAGTGGCAGGACCAACGTCCCCCAAGAAGTTTTTGGAGGGGAATTTCTATTTTATCACTAGGTTCTTACGTTTTTTTCTCAAAGAGCAAATTTCAGAGTCAAGTTTTATGCAGCAGGGCCTCACCCTGGTGTTTCCTTGTGGACGGCCTAAGGGAAGTCCTTCCTTCCCTGCCCATGCTTCTCTTCCTGGGGCTTTCCCATGCTTGCATGGGAGGCTTATTTTTTTTTTTTTTTTTTTTTTTTTTTTTTTTTTTTTTTTAAAGACATGGTCTATGTACTTACAGCTGGCCTGGAACTCAAGTCCACGTGCCTCTGCCTCCAAAGTGCTGGGATTTAGTATTTTCTCTCCGCCCTTCCTGTCTCTTCCTTTCTCTTCTCTCTCTCTTTCCCTCCTCTTCCCCACCTTCTCTCACCTCTTTCTCCTTTTCCTCTGCTTTCTTTTCTCTTCCTCTACCTACATTCTTCTCCTTTCCTCTTTCGTTCGTCCCCCCTCCCCTCCCCGCGCGTGCGCTCTCTTTTTCCCTATGCAGTAGTCCTAGAAGCTGAAACTCTAGCTTCTCAGTGCTGAGATCACCGGCCAGCAGCCCGGTTTAGGGGGAACACATTCTTGTGATGTGTGATGGATTAGCTCAGCCACAGTCTGTAAGTCATTCTAATAATCTCATATCTATGTTCATCTTATCAGTTCTGTTCCTCTAGAGCTGTGGTTCTCAACCTCCTTCCCAGTGCTGCGATCCTTTAATACAGTTCCTTTGTGGTGACCCCAACCATAAAATTATTGTCACTGCTACTTCAGGACTGTACTGAATTGTAATGCAAACATCTGCCTTTTCTGATGGTCTTTGGCAGCGCCTGCGGAAGGATTGCTCTAAAGGGGCTGTGACCCATAGGTTGAGAACCACCAGTATGGAGACCCCCCTGACTAATACAAGTGGGAGGGTGCATAAAATTTTGCTACTCATCTCACCCATAATTCCTCACTGTCCTCACTTTCTGTAGTGCCCACTTAGCTTCCGGTGCCATCACTTTTTTTTTTTGTTTGTTTTGAAGATTTATTTATTATGTATACATGCCAGAAGAGGGCACCAGATCTCATTACAGATGGTTTCGAGCCACCATGAGGTTGCTGGGAAAGGAACCCAGGACCTCTGGAAGAGCAGCCAGTAGTTTTTAAGTTAGAAATAAAAGCCCAGCTTCAGGGGTAAATGAAATTACCGAGTAGGATTACCTTCTGGCACATCTCAAAGAGTTGTCCTGCTCAAACCCTTGACTAGGTTATGGTCCTTCTTGCCTCACCCTGGTCTCAGGTCCCCAGAACTGTGACCTATGATGCTCCCAGCATCCCTAAAACATTCTCTGGGAGCTGACTTTTCAAGATCCTTGTAGCTGGCCCCTGACAGGAAAGAAATGGAAAAGAGTCTACTGCCTCAGTGGTCTCATTAGAATGGACAGATGGCTCTTAAGTACCACTGTGACATAAGGTAAAGCTACATGAAAATATTATCTACCACTCAGTATCTGGAAGCTTCTAAAGCTATTATTCCTCCTTTGGATAATGTTCTACAGAAATGGTTCTTTCTGTCATGTGATAATAGAGGCTATGCTCTGTTTATACATTCAAGATGCAGATTCTAATTCCCCATGCTAGGGAACAGAGTGTCCGGCCATCTCTGCATGAGTCACCCCTCACAGAAAAAGAGTCACATGCTTGTCTTGGGAAACTTGCAGCCTCACTCTCACTCCCAGAGGAACAAAGGATAATGATTTCATGTCGTCTGGCTGCTCTTTCTCTATGCTCCTCAAGCACAGGTTTTCTTTAGAAGGGAAAGCTGCCTCATCCTTTTAAAGGCCGTCACAAGACTCTTGGTGACACGATTCGGCTCTGGCACCCACCACAAAGACATTTGTGTGTCCTTCTGGGGCTTGGAGCCAGGGCTCCAGACTGTACAAACTTTCTACCCATCTGCCACATGGAGGGCAAGAGCTCCTGCTTCTGCCAGGCCTCTTGCTGAGAGGCTAGCTCAGGAGTGAAGATGGCCTCTGCTGCTGGCCCAAGCCTCCACAGCTGCTGGGTAAGCGCTCAGGCCTTCTTGTGCTCCAGCATAGAAATTCGTGGACAGTACAATGAGACAAGAAAGGTCAGCACAGCCAGCCTGCTTGGAGAGACAAAGGGACAGTGTGTTTTCCTTTGCTGGGTATTTGAGAGGGAGGAGGTGACCTTCTGTGCAGAGCAGTGGTGACTTTGAACCGGCACCTGAGAAGCCCCTCCTTCTTCACACTCTTTGGGACTCTGCCAGTCTGAAGTATAGGATTATTATAGGATCCCCCAAATCAGGGAGTTATCCTAGCCTAGGAGATTGGCTCTGCTGGAAGACTCCTCAGTTCTAACCTTAGCTCTGTGTTTGCATGCTTCATGACCAAGCTGTAAGCTGCAGGCTGCCTGACCTTTCAGCAGCTTGAGTTCTGGACAGATGCTAACCCTACAATGAGATGTCAGTGGTCAGTGCCTGGGCGGTGAAGGGACAGGTGCAGAGAGGGAGTGAAGCATGTCAAGCCAGCTGCAAAGCAGGCTGCTGCAATGTGAGCCTGCAGGGAGCCTGGCATGCTTCCCTCAGCCAGGGAAAGCAGAGAGCAGGGAGCTGCGGTGTGCATACTCACAACCGTCAGGTATACATGAAGGACTTCCAGGGACAGACCACTCACAGCAGCGTCTAGTCTGTCATGTTCACAGGCAAGGTGGACATAGATGCAGGGGCTGACTACTGGGAATTAGGCTGGACACACCCAAATGGAAGGGAGACCACCAGGCAGGGCAATGGGAGCCTTGGCTTTATCTGTGGCTCCTTGTACTTGCAGAGAGGTTTCCTGTTTTTATTGCTTTGTTAGAGACAGGGTCTCAGCTTTGTAGCTCAGGTTAACCCCAAACCCTAATTGTGAAGTGTTGTATTACAGATGTGCAGTGCCATAACTGGCTCCATGTACAATTTGGAAAATATAAGTAAGGACTGGTGAGATGGCTCGGGGGGGGGGGGAGGGGGGAGGGGGGAAGATGCTTATTGTGCAAATCCAGGGATCTGAGTATGATTCCACAGTGGAAGGAAAGAGACAACTCTTGAAAATTGTCCTCTAATTTCCACACTATGCCTCTGTGCACATGAACATACACTCAGTATAACACAGATGTCATAAACACACCATACATACACATCATAAATACACATCACACACAGACACACACAACATAAACATTACACCTACAACATACACACACCCCATACACATATACACATGCATCACACACATGACACACACATCACATACATGACATACACACAACATACACACCACACACATGTACTACACATATTACACACATATCATACATACCACACATACATACACCATGCACACACACCAACATACATACTATACACAACCCATATACACATACCACACAAACCATACATAAACACCATACACACCACACACACACTATATATGCTCATATTATACATACATGCCATACACACACACATATATATGCACAACACACCACACAGATACCATAAACTCATGCCATATACATACATTACAAACACACACCACACAAACCATACAAACACACCCACACAGTCACACCACACATACACCACACATATACACCATACACATATACCACACACATACTACAGACATACCACACATATATACACCATCACATGCTACACACATACTACACACAGATACCACAGACATACTACATATATAAATACACTATCACATACCACACGCACACACACCACACATACATATACCACACCCCCAAACATACATACAGTATATACATACACACCCTCCCCTGCACATACACACAAAAAATAATAATAGTTTTTAAAGATGAGACTCCTCTTAGCTTTTCTTTCCTAGGAAGGGTGTAAGAAAGCAAGGCCTGTGAGGTCCTCAATTTACCTCCTCCTGTAGCAGCTCTCCTTATATATTACCCTTTATTTTTGGGAACCTCTGCTCAGAAGTTGGGGTTCTAGGATTCTGTTCAACAGCTCATTTATTTCCTGTCGCATCATCTTGTGTTTCCATAAAAGAGCTCTGTGTCTTACTTTGTTCAGAACACATTAGAGACCTGGACTTTTTCCTAAGATTTATTTTTAAGCCACGTGTGGTAACACACACCTTTAATCCCAGTACTAGGGAGGCAGAGGCAGGTGAATCTCTGTGCGTTCGAGGTCAACCTGCTCTACAAAATGAGTTCTAGGGCAGTGAGGGCAGTTACACAGAGGCGTCCTGACTCACATCCCCAAAAAGGATGTAAAAAAGCTTTATATGAATGTGTGTGTGTGAATGTATGCTACATGTGTGTAGGTGTCTTGTAAGGCCGGAAGAGAGTGTCAGTTCCCCTGGAATCACAGGCAGTTATGAGTTTCCTGTCACAGGTGCTGGGAACCAAGAGTTCTCTGCAAGCACTTTTACCTGCTCAGCCACTTCTCCAGCCCCTGAATTTTTTCTTTCTTTCTTCTTCTTCTTCTTCTTTTTTTTTTTTTTTTTTTTTTACAGCGCCACAGTCTACCTTTTCTATGATGCTATGGTGATGTGATCTGAGTGTTCCTTTCCAAATTCTGATTGATTTTGAACTTCGTTGCAACAGTGTGGAGAGGTTAGGTCTTTCTAAATTACCTGATTAACTTGTTGTGTGTATGCCTGTGTGTCATGTAGTGGATGTGGAAGGTCAGAGGACAACTTGTGTGAGTCACCTCTCTCCTTCCATTGTGTGGGTCCTGGGGAATGAACTTGGGTGATTACCAAGCATCTTTATCTTCTGAGCCATCTCACCAGCTCAAAGCTAAGTCTCAGAGGCCATCAGACTATGTGAAGAAATGAATGGTGTGCAAAGGAGCTGGGTTAGTTAGGAGATGGTGGGCTTCCTCCTCCTTTTTCCCCCTGCTTTCTACCTTTTGTTCTTTTACTCATTTTCTATTTTTTAAATTTTGTTTTCAATTGGGCGTTTGTATGCGAGTATGTGCATGTGAGTGCAGTGCCTGCTGAGGCCAGAAGAGGGCGCTAGATCTTCTGCAGCTGGAGTTAAAGGCAGTTGCAAGCTCTTGACATGGGAAAGGGACCCAATCTTCTGTCTGAGCAGTATGTTCTCTTAGCTGCTCAGCTACCACTCCAGCCTTGTCCTTTTCTTTTTCTTTATTTATTTTGGATTGCGTCTCATTCTAGATCTTTCTATGTAGTTAAGGCTAGCCTTGAGTTCATGGAACTCTGTGTCTGCCTCTTGTGCAGTGGATTACAGGTGTTTGTCATTGTAATTAGCTTGTCTTGTCATGTGATTCCTTTGATAAAACAAGGAAGTCCCCAGTACCCAGGAGACACCACCACTCAGTCTTAACCTCCAGCTGCTGTAGAATATTCTTTTAAGGTGTGTAGATTTTGTTTATGCTCTGGAACATTTGTTAATGATGCAAAGGTGTGTTTGATTAAATAAAATTCACCTTCAGTCAGGTCAGGAGGCCGAGCCAGCCTTTAGCTGACAGGAAGTAGTAAGGAGGAGGCTGGTAGAGATTTTTAAGGAGAGGGAGGAGAAGCGGGAGGGCTGTTTGGAGCTAGGAGAGAAGGTGGGCTACTTGCTATTCAGCCTCTCCAGGAGCAGAACTCCACCTTAACCTTTGAATCCTGAGGGTTTTTTATTTTTATTTTTTAAAGAGGGACAGAGATTTAGTTAAGTTCCCTTCATAGCCTTGAAAGAGTCTGTGCCTGAGGGAACAGAATTAACCTTGGGCCTCGGCTTTTGGGGCCTAACTGCTGCTGACAGCTGTGGTTTAAAAGGCGAGAAAGAACAAAAATAAATAAATAAATAAATAAAAGGAAAGAAAGAAAAGAAAGAAGGAAAGAGAGAAAACATCCAGCCCCCAGAGCCCAAAGCCTCGTAAGTACCTGTTCCTCACCAACTGTTTATGTCAGATCTTTTCTTGTAATGGTAGGAAATGGACTGTAATGTATGGTGAGTGTATGCTACCTAAGTAACAGAGTACTGACTGCTTTAAAACTGCATCGCAGCTGACAGACCCAGAAGGCAATCAGGCCTGAGAAGATGGCTGAGAGCAAACAAACATTCTGTAAGTCTGAAAGGCAGTGTTGGAAGGTACCCAGCCGTGGGCTGTCCCTTCTGCCTGGTGTCTCTGTCAGGCATGTGTGAAGGGGCCCTGAAACACGGGGCGGCAGGGCATCCATTCGGCTGCTATAAGACTGTTAGAAATTAGGCCTCTAATGTAGTCGCAAGTTTCTGTGTCTTGCTAGCTGATCCTGCAGCCACTTAGTCCCAAATAGTCACACAAAAGCTTATATTCATTACAAGCTGTTTGGCCTATGACTCAGGCTTATTACTTGCTAACTCTTACTCTTAAACTGAACCCATGATTCTTACCCAGTTTAGCCGCTTGGCTTGGTACCTTTTCTCACGGTAACATTCTCATCTTGCTTCTTTTGCATCTCTTTGTCATCTGCCACTTGGCTCTTCAGCTTCCCAGAAATCTCCTAGTCTGGTTGTCCCACTTCTACTTCCTGTCTAGCTACCTGACCAATCAGCATTTTGTTAAACCAATGTATACAATGACAAATACTTACAGAATACAAAAGCATAATTCCACAGCATTCTAATCTGTTAGGTGATTTTAGGAAGTTGCAGATATTGAGGCTGGAGAGATGGCTTAGCAGTTAAGAGAATTCACTGCTTTTGCAGAGGACCTAGATTTAATTCCCTGTACCCTCTTGGCAGTTCACAGCCATCTGTCATTCCAGTCTTAGGAGATCTGATGCCCTTTTTGGCCTCTGATGGAAACAGGCTCACATATGGTATACATACATACATGTGGCAAACCACTCATATACATAAAAAAAATTTAAAAGTTTCTCTAAGATAGTTTTTTTCCCTTCAAATTTTAAATTATTTAAGATCAAACATAGGGCATTGAAGCAAAGATTTCACCACTGAGGTATATTCACAACTCTCTTTTTAATTATTATTAACTGGGGGGAGGGAGAAGGTACCACTATGTGACCCTGACTAGACTGTATAGACCAGGCTGGCCTTGAACTCACAGAGATCCACCTGCCTCAAATTTCTGGCATTAAAGGCTGTTCCATTGTCAGGTCCAAAGGAAATTCCACTGCTCAGGTTCTGGTACCTGTTCCCCTCTACCAAAGGATCCATTTCCTTACCACCCTCTGTTACCTGTTAACATAAATCACATACTGGCCTCCAAAGCTCTCTCCACATCACAAGATCATTTCAGCTCTGGCCCCTACCCTAAACTTCTCCAGCTCATGGCCTTCCTCCCCAGCTTCTTGTTCCCTTATAACCCCTGTTTTAGATACGTACTCTCTTTTGGCACCCCCTCTCTCTTGTCTCACTATCTCGGTCTCTCTTCTGCCCTCCATCTCCATCTCCACCTCCCACTCACCTCCCAGTCTGATCTAGCTAGTGATGTTTCATCTATTACTTTCTCTCCCTGCTCTGGATTCCTGTTGATGACTCTGGCTGTACTCTCCCTCATATCTATATAAAAACAAACAAACAAATACAAACTCTTAGCTTTTATATTTGGTGCTGAAACCTTGGGGTGGGGCATAAATGGACCACTTCCAAGGAGTCTTGCCTCTCCTAGCCAAACCAAGCTGCTTATTCAATTCTCCTAAGGTATGTGGACAGTTGTTTCTGCTGGCTTCTGCCACCAACCATACTGGACTCCAAATTTTAGAGTCTGTCTCTTCAGCTACTCCTTCACCTGCTAGGCTTTTCTGCTATGATTCTGAGCATCTCTGAGCATTTATAGCTCCAGGGGCCTGCTACGCTATCCTGGGCACCTGGAGTTTGAGGCCTGCCTGGGTGTTACATGGGAAGGCTCTGTCTCTCCCTTCACCTGCTCTCTCCTTATCTATCAGATAAGTGTCATCCTGGAGCCATCTGCTTTCTATAGTCTTTGATTATTATAAAAGCCACATTAGTGTGTGGGGAAGTAGTTCTTGGCATACAGGGCCGCCATTAAATGGAAAGGGATGCCTCTCCTCTGTGATATGGGTCATTTCTCTCTGACAAGTCTCTCAGTCTGTTTGGGGATGCCCTGGAATAAAATTCTTGTCACCGGGACTCTCCCCCTTCTCCTTTTTTCTCCCACCACACACGTTCTCAGTTTCTCTTGGAGCTTCCTCTTGCTCCCCAGGAGCTGCCTGCTCTGTATCTGTGTCTCTCATTGGCTGAGAGGGCCACTACACTATTGAAACCCTTCCTCTGGGGGAATCCCCGTTTTTTCAAACCTTTCTCCCCTTATTTAAGGTTCTTTTTTTTTTTTTTTTTTTTTTTTCTCTTTGGGCTCAGAGATTTCACTGATGTCTTACTGTGATTGTCTTGGCCTTGGGACAGCTCAGTGGCCAAAACGGTACACATGACTTCCAAATTCTGGCAGATTATAACAACTTCTGCTATTGCACAAGCAAATGATCCCAAAGAATCTTATCTCTAAGCCTTTTCTACTTTCTACTTGCTTTCTTCTCTCTCTCTCTCAAAAAAAAAAAAAAATCTCCAAAGAGGTTCTGCCTGAATACAGCCATGGGGCCACTGGGGTCCTCACTGTCCACCCTACCTGATGCATCCACAGGCCCACCAGTGGGTATCATTACAATGAGCAAATATGTAGTGGAGAAATGGGGGGAAAGAGGTGCAATGGCTTGTGTGCTGTGATAAGAGGCAGTTCTGAAGAAGCAGGAGTGGTGAGAAGCAGGCTGATTGTGGGTGTCTATTGCACAAATTCTAGTTGGTATTTAATGAAAACACAGAGCCAGATATTCGTGAAAAGCTGGAATATCAGAGAGAGGAAACGGACCACAGTCAAATCTCACCCAGCAAACTTCTCAAGCTGAACATGGTAAAAGCTGTCTTCAAGAGTCCTTAGCCTGGCTGGTCACTCCTGTAGAATGCCTAAATGCCTGCCAGTGCTTCCCTTAAGTATCTTCCCTGCCCAGTTGCTTTACTTTCAGGCTCAACTCTGCATCATAAACCTAGAGTTAGGACTAAAGGTGTGAGCTACTACTGTTTGGTTGTTAGGCCTTGAACTCACAGAAATCCAGAAAGCTCTCTGATTAAAGATGTGAGTTACTAGTCTCTGACCCTCAGGGCTTGACTATGGATGATTCTACTCTCTGATATTCCAGGCTGATTTTATTAAATATAAAATATATCATCACAAATATCCCCCCCCATCTCTATATGGTAATGTCTAGGCCCATGCTGCTGCCCAGGGCCATGTCTGGGTCTGTGTTCTTACTGTAGCTGGGGTCTGTGTTGATATCCATGGCACATGTTGCCACCAAGTCCACAGGGATGCCTGTGTATGGACTGTCACCTTTGGCCATTTTTATGTTCAAGGGCCATGCCACCACCAGGGCTATGCTGATCTGAGTGGCTTGTGCTACCACCAGGGGACATGATGACATCTAAGCCTGAGCTGCTGCTGGAGGTCATTACTGGGTTGATAGCTATGTTGATGTTCATGACTTGGAAATTACTGAAGGCCATGCAAATGACCAGGGATGAATCCATGTTGTTTTTCAAGGGCCATGCTGCTTCTGAGGCCATGCTAATCTGGATGACCTGTGCTGACACCTGGGGCCATGGTGACATCTGAGCCCAAGCTGACTGGGGCCATATCTCGGTCCTAGATCATAGGATCCTACTGCGTCTAGGGTCTGAGATGATATCTGTGGCTCCTGATACAAACAAAGGCCATGCAAATACGTGGAGTCTGAGCCATCACCTGAGGCAGGTGGGGATCTAAGGGTCATGCTGGAGCTAGGACCATACAGATCTGAGTGGCCTACACTGCTATGAGCTGCCATGGTGATATCTGGGCCTAGGCTGCAGCTCAGCGCCATGTCTGGGCTCTACCTCAGCCAGGGTCTGTGTTGATGTCTGTGGCTCCTGATGTCATTGAAGGTCATGCCAAAACCAGGGGTCTGGGCCACTACCTGGGGTCATGTTGGTGTCTGAGAGTCATTTGGCTGTGGGGGTGATACCAATCTGAGTGGTCTGCACTGCCACCTAGAAGCGTAGTGACATCTGAGACTGGGCTGCTATTAGGGACCATATCTGGGTCCGTGGTCCTACCATGGTCAGTGTCTGTGATGTTCATATCCACCAAAGACCAAATGGATGCCCAGGGTCTAGGTTTCACATCCTGTGACTATTTTGGTATCTGAGGGTCATGCTGCCATGGGGGCAGTACCAATCTGAATAGCCTGTGTTGTTGCCTGGTGCCATGATCATATCCAAGCTCAGGCTGCTATTGAGGACCATGTCTGGATCTGTGTGATTCAACCATGGCTGGGTTCTGTGTTGATGTTTGTGGCTCATGGTACCAACAAAGGCCATATGGATATAAGGGATCTGGCTGTAATTTGTGTCCATGTTGGTGTCTGAAGGCCATGCTGCCACACAGAGCAGAGGTCCAGGCTGCTGCCATGGGCTGTGTGTGGGTTTGAACCAGGGTCTGGGTTGATGTCCATGGCTGTTGCACACATGAAGGAAACTGAGAGCCAGATCTCTGGGAAAGGCTGAGATATTAGAGAGTAAACACCACAGTCAGATCTCACCCAGCTGTCTTCCAGCTTCCTCAGCCTCGCTCCTCCTGACTTCTGCCTGCTCTGTCTTTCTATGCCTGCCTTAAATACCTTCTTTGTTCAGTTGTTTCACATCTAGGTTAAAATTAAAGGTGTGGCACCACCACTGCCTGCCTGGGAGCCTGGAACTCCTTTTGTAAACTAAGATGACCTCAAACTCAGATTTGCTCGGGATTAAGGGTGTAGGTCACCACTCCCAGACATTCCCTGTGGCTGAGATTAAAGGTGTGAGTTATCACTGTCTGATCCTCCTAGACTGACTGTAGGTAGATCCCTCTGATATCTCAGACTGTTTTTATTAAATTTGAAACATATCCCCACACATGGCTCCTGTTGCCACCAGGGCCTGAGCAGATGCCTGGGCCTGGACAGCCACCTGAGACCATGTTGGTCTTTGAGGGCCTTGCTGCCACCAGGGCTATGCTGATCTGGGTGGCCTGGTGATGTCCAGGTCTAAGCTGATGCTGAGGCCATGTCTGCCTCTGTGTTCCTGCTGCAGCTGTGGTCTGTGATGATGGCTATGGCCCATGTTACCAAGGGGGTTATAGGAACTATTGTTGTCTCAATCTGTGGGCTGTGATGAGCTGGCTCTGCTATTCACTGACCCTGGGATAGTTGGCCCTGCCCCTCTACCCCTCTCTACAGATATGGGAGAGCATGGGCCTAGGAGAACTGGCTATGCCCCTCACCTGAGGGGGTGGTCACAGTGTCCCAGAGTGACCAGTTCTGCTACTACTAAGACCCACATCCTGGGCCTTGAGTTGGCCTACCCTAACATTTACTCCATCTATGACCTGCTGGCAAGTGTGAAGGGAACTGGTAATTGCAGAATCTCCAAGAGGACTTCTGGTGTGGGATCAGTGACAAGGCCAGAGTCCTTAACTGAACCAGACAAATGACTTATTACAGTGACGATTTTGTGGGTGAGGTTGATTGGACAAAGGGGTATGATGTGTGACATATCACAGCTCCCCAGGCCACTAACAAAGAGGGAGACAGAGGACTGAGGTAGGTTCTTTTGTTGGTTTGTTTTATTTTTAACCAATTTTTTGGAGGGCATGCTGCAGGGGTGAAGGGTGGATATGGAGGGACTAGGATGTGAGTGACTGTGAGGTGCATGATGTAAAATTCCTAAAGAATCAATAAATAATTATGTTTAAAAACATAAGAAACAAAAAAAAATAATGAGAAAAACTGAACAAGTTAGAAAAAATATAATAAATGCTCATTAGATTTAAAAATAAAAAAATCTCTTAAGACTATGGTGTAAATTCATTACCTCAGGATTTGTAAGTTTAATGGATATGGCTAAAAATCTCTAAAATCTGTAACAAAAGTTAGATTACAGTTTGCTACAAAAGTCTGATAGTTAAAAACATCTATATATAGCTAATCTTGATTGTCTACAACATACTTGTCTGCAACTTGGATTAAACTCTTATTTAGGAAAATAGATGTAAATAGCAGCCATGTAGCTTGCCTCCATCTTGGCGGATGACCTCATCAGGATAGAAGGAACCATGTGGTTGGCAGCCATCTTTACTAAGGTTAAAAGAGAGTACACCTGCAACTTTACCACTACCTTGATTAAGATGACATGTAAGGTAGCTCCTATAAAACCTCTTAGTCCTACTGAGTGCTCTGATTATCATTGAATCTCCCTTTTATACTAAGGAATACTAAGGAGGTAATGCCAGTTCTCCAAGATATTTTGGATTAGGTTGAATTTTTGTGTGATGACTTTGTCCTTAGAATAAAAATGTTAATAGTGTATATTTGATAAATAAGGTTTATAAATTTCCAAGATTATAAAAGTCTACTCACGTTATCAAAATCTGACATTGATACATATGTTTAACCATTTATGTCTTTGCTAATTGTATTCAGCTTCTGAAGATTTTTGGATAAGGACCAATATATCTTTGATGAATAAGGTATACTTGATAAATAAAGTTTATAAATTCCTAAGATCTATTCAGGCCAGCAGAAATTAACTTGAATACATATGTCTAGCTTCTTTGTCTTTGCTAACTTTGTTAAGCTTTAGATGTTTTGATAAGCCAAGTCATACAAAAAACTGTGATATTCTGTTGTGGGAGATTATGTTGTTACATTGTAAATAATTGTCCCACCCACTGATTTAATAAAAGTGCTGATTGGCCAAAGGCAGACAGGAAGTGTGGGCATGGCTACCAGACTAAGAAAACTCTGAGAACAGGAAGCACAGAGCAGAAGGCTAGAGAGAAGCCAGTAGAAGCAGAGAACAACTATGCTGCTCTGAGAAAAGGTACCAAGCCCCATGGCTGAACAGGATAAGAGTCATGGGTTAGATTAAGGGTTAGTTAGCAAGTTGTATGCCTGGGCCTTCGGCCGATCAGCCTAAAACTACTTAAGCATCTGTGTGTCTCTGAGGGTCTGTGGGTCTGTGAGTCTGCGGGTCTAAACCTTGAGGTTAGGCCCAAAAAAGTCCGGGCCAGAAACCACATACTACACTCTGTAATAGTACACTATATAAGGATCATATCGAAGAAAGTTCTCAGTCTCTCTATGGATTGAATTTATGGTTTAAAATTTTATAATGCTAAAGGATCTTCAATTAAATATTCAATTCAAAAATTTAAGGTTCAAACTTAACAAGGATAAAATTATAAAATGTTAATCTTATAAAAGACCTTAACTTGTAAATTGTTAAAGATAATTAAGATATTCAAATTAATGATTAGTCACCTTATAAATGATCAAATTCTTTAATGTGATCAGAACTATGCTTGTAGTCATAAGTTCAAATGTAATTCATTTATAGTAACAACCTTTAGCAAATGCTGTTAAGGTTTAAACTGGAATCAAGTAACTACAAACAAATGAAGTTTGTTTAAAATCAGCTATATTAGTAGATGATGGCCCTCAAACTCCTCAGAGATCTGTTGAGCATGGCATTTAGAGTGTTTAATCAAAAAGCTTTCCATCATAGACAGAAAAGTGCCAGATTCTAGCATCAGCCATAATTTCTTCTCCAAAGAAGATGATGAGGATACAGACAATTCTATCTGTATTGTGATAACACTAACCATTGGCCAAAGAACTGCCCCATGCCTCACCTGTTACTCGGGTCCCTGTCCAAACTGTGGACATTGTTTTCTTTGACTGCCTTACTCTGCCTTGTTAAGATAGGTCAGTTTCCCCAAGTTTTTCTTTTCACAGAAAAATCTCTCAGACCTTCTGGGTCTGGCAACTGAAGACTGTCACCACCCTGTGTAGCAGTGGAAGACCTAATGCTGTCTTCTGCCCCCAACAAAGCTATTGAGATCACCATGGAGGAGCCTAGTGTAATCATTCAAGTAGTCAGTAAGTGTGTAATTTTAATTGATACAGAGGTCATTTGGATCATACTTCCTGTTCAAATTTATTGTCAGATCTCTGATGATTTTGACGGCTAGTTGTACTTTTATTAATTTAACAACAGCAAGCAACCAACTTGTTATGTTGTTTTCTAAGTAAAGACTTAAAAGGCCTTCTCATTGTGCTAAAGAGACTCCTGTCCAATCTATCTATCCATCCCTCTGGACAGAGGAAAGAATGCTCATGCTTTGAACCTCAAGCTATAGTTTTGCTCTGACTCAAAATTGTGAGTCTATTCCAGCTGTTCAAAGACACCTGCCAACTGCTTTTCTACAATGTAGATTTCAGCGTAGATTACAGGGTTATACTAATCTATCTAAAACTTGTATCTCTTCTTATAAACTTAGAAAAAATTTCATAAGCTCCGTGGATGCATGGATCCATCTGTCACAAGTCAAATGGACTCTGAGTAAGTACTCCAGTCAACAACTTAAGTGTTCCCACCACTGTCTACCCCTGAGGGTGGGATCTTTCTCTCTTTCTCCTGGTCCTGGAACTCCTCCCTACACCACCTACCAGAACCAGAAGCCTGGAAGTTTCAGGTGTACACTGATGATAAAGCTTTTCCTCTAAAATCCTTAACTTTACATTCTGTCCCAGAAGATTTCAGTCAACTGTGGACTGCAAACTGTTCCAAACTGAAACCAGCGAGCCCTGGGTGTGCTGAAAGCTGATGTAAACAAGATGCTTCTGACAGAATTTCTAACTGGCCTGAGCTCCATCTTTGGACCAGCATCTCAGACTGCTCTAATGTGGCCTGCACTTTGCTAGCTGCAGGTGATTCCACAGAACCTGGGAAGCAAGTGAAACAGATGTCCCTGGCATGAATCCTCTCCCCCATCCAGATTTTTGACTGGCATTCCAGTCTTCCTGGGCCCTGACAGCTGTAATAGAGGTTTCTGGCCCAGTCTAGCCCAAAGATTCAGACTAGCAATCACAAATAATCACACAAAATTTTGTATTAATTACATGCTATTCATCCTATGGCTCATGCTTATTGACTGATAGCTCTCACATCTTATCCCATTTCTATTAATCTGTTTTGCCACGTGATTCATGACTTACATGTGTTTCTTTATATGTTGATTCTTGAGAGGCAGATTGAGTGTCTCCTTGACTCCACCCTCCTTTATCTATGCTTGGGTTTCCTGCCTGCTTCTAAGATGCCTTGCCATAGGCCAAAATAGTACCGTTATTAACCAATGACATTTACAGCATACAGTAAGACATCCCACATCACTTCCCCTTTTCTGTCTAATGAAAAGGAAGGTTTCAAATTTAACAGCAAAGTTACATATAGCAAAACAGTTATCAAGCAAGAATTAACAGTCACAATGTCTAGTCTATTTGTATTTGGCAAAATAAAACTTTTTTTTTATTAAAGTAGATTCAATATATCTTTTAAAATAATTTCTATATCATATCTTTATTTTTTCCTAGAAAGAGATTGATTATGACCATTAGACATTTGTAATAAAAACAAACATGAATAAACAATATTTTGGAAATTTGGGCATAGCTTTCCATTACTACTTCCTGCTGTTTGAGGGCACTGGAAATCTTATGGGGATCATCTTAGTTGGCAGCCTTGAAGCTGATGTAGCCATCTCTTCCCATCAGAGATCTTTCAGAGAGTCTTCCTTGATTAAACCATATTATCCTGGAAGCAATCCACAGGTTTCCATCTTCTGTGGAAACAGAAGCAGAACCTCTTTCCCAAAGCCACATGTCCTTAGACCCCAAATTCAAAGTCAAGATATATTTAAAATATATGTTTGTTCAATTTATAAGCCTTTACAAGCAAATGTATTTCTGTAGCTCATTAACAGTTAAAAAATTGAAACACAATAATAAGCATAATCCATACTCTTTGTGTATTTTCCAACTTATGTGGCTTATTATATTTCTATTATTTTATTTCTCTTTTTAAAGGACTTTTTTCTACTACCCTCTTTCTTTTCTCTCCCAGCCTACATACTCTTTTCTTATACACATTGTAAACCATCTGAATTTGTATTATTGCATATCCTTAATAATTTTCTAACCAGGATTGGTTTTAAAATGCTAGACTATAAAGTACTGCTTTGACTGCTGACTCTGCTTTGCTCGGTTTTTCAACATGGTGGAGGAACCAGATCCACACTTTTCTTCCCAATTTTTGCAAGCAGTATTAAATTTTGTGAAGCATTTTACCACCCTGACTCTGGAGAATCTTAGGGTCCACTGTCATCAAGTAGACTGCCACCTGCTGCACATAAATGCTGTTCATGGCCCCACAATAGGTGCCATTTGTAGTAAGAGTTTCTTGCACAGCCTAACTTTGAGTTTGGGACCAGCAATCACATAGAATCACACAAAATCTTATATTAATTACATGCATTTGGCCTATGGCTCAGGCTTATTGCTAGCTAGCTCTCACATCTTAATCCATTTTTATTAATCTGTCTTGCCATGTGACCCATGGTTTACCTGTGTCTCTTTACATGTTGATTCTTCAGAGGCTGGATCAAATGTTTCCCTGACTCTACCCTCCTTTCCCTTTATTTATGCTTGCATTTCCTGCCTGCTTCTAAGATGGTTTGCCGTAAGTCAAAACAATTTGTTTATTGCCCAGTGGTATTCACAGCATACACCAAGACATCCCACACCAGACATTCTGATTTTAGCTAAGAAGTAGTTCCAGTCCTTTATCATCAATACAATTCTTGCTTTTTATTTATTTACTTGTTCACTCAGAAACATTTAAGTATCCCAGGTCAAACTTGAACTCATTATGTCACCCTGGAAGCCTTGGAAGTTTCTATTTTTCTGCTGTTGTCAGCCTCTTGAACAGTTGGGAT
The DNA here is from genome assembly GCA_033318265.1 of Phyllotis vaccarum. NCBI lineage: Eukaryota > Metazoa > Chordata > Mammalia > Rodentia > Cricetidae > Phyllotis > Phyllotis vaccarum. The sequence continues at coordinate 103,852,960 of JARWLC010000009.1, read as the reverse complement.
AACAGGCTACCTTCACCAGGACTGGCCAAAGCAGATAATTTTCACAGAAAAATAATTTTTAATTTACACAAATAAAGTAGAGAGATGGACTCAGAACTATCTCTTTAAGCATCTGGGTTACATATATCTTATTCTTAAATTCTATGTTGTTATTCTTAAATTCTATGTTGTTATACTGTCCTAGCACTCAAATCGATAACAATATAATGTGATACATATGATAAACTTACAAAGTACATTTTTGTCAATATGTTTCTCCATTTTGACAGCTTATACTTTGGACAATACATATTAATAACATAAAAGAAAATGAATGTGTGAAAACATTGGCAGCAATGTAACAGGAGGCTATAAAGGTGTCTTAAAGGTTAAGAACACTTTTATAGGATATGAGTTTGATTTCCAGCACTCTAGTCACAGGGGATCTGATGCCCTTTTCTGACCTCCATGGGCACTGCACACAGCTGGTGCAGGCAAATCAATCATACACATAAAATAAAGCTTAAACAATTAAGAAATATTAAAACAGGTTTTCTATCAAAAGGCTGTATTCTAGCCTCATCTTAGCTAAAAGGAAAAAAAAAACACCTCAATTGGATATTCTAGACTCACTCATTGGTCCTAAGATGTTATAAGATGTTACTATCTAGCTACTTGTCTGTCGTCGCCAAAATAGTCATACCTGTTTTTGTGTATGTGTTCTCATTCTCTCTCTCTTTCTGCCCCGTCCCTCCCCCTTACACCCCCCCCCCCCCCAGCCTCACACACAATCTCAAGTATTTGAACTTGCTATGTAGCTGAGGATAACCTTCAGATCCTCACACCTGATCTGGGATTATAGGTATGCATGATCATGCTTGGTTTATGCTGTGTTGGAACTAAACCCAGAACTTTGCTTTGTTTATGCTAATAAGCACTTTGCCAACTGATTTACATTCCTATCATGTATCTATATGCATATAAAATTATAGTATATAAATATATAATTCTTTGATATTGCATACAATATATTTTAGTCATATTCATTCTAAATTCCTCCCAGATACACCCCTATTTTGTATCTTCCCTGTCTCTAAAAATAACTTATGGACTTCAGTTTGTGCTGACAATATACTCCTGGGTGTGGGGCCATCTATTAGATTGTGGCTGACCTACCAAAAGCCACACCCTTAAGAAAAACTGGCTCTTCAACCCCAGAAGCTTCAGTTGGGGGTAAGGGCTTATGAACCACTTGCCACTTCATGCTAGAATATTGTATGTAAACATCGGCAATCATATGATAGCCACTTTAGCCTAGCTTGACGTGTGGGGACCCACTTGCCATTGCTTCCTAGAAGTCCTTTAAACATTAAAAATATTAAAATAAAAGAAAAAGCAATTGCTGCTTTAAAAGTACAAAACATCTAAACAGGAGGCTGGAAAGATGGCTCAGAGGTTAAGAGCAGAAGCATAATCTTCAGGCAACAGTGGAATCTGTGAGTTCCTGAGTGCAGTCCTTCCCACTTTTTACAGTCTTTTTGCTTCTTCCTCCATGGTGCCTTGGGCCCTGAAAGGCTGGATATGACATAGACATCCCACTTTTGGCTGAGTGGGATATCACTCAGTGATGTAATCCTATTCTCTGCACTTTGACCAGTTGTGAGTTTCTGCATTAATCACTATGCACTGCACAAAGACTCTCTTTGTTGAAGTCTGAGAGGCTCACAAATCTACAGGTAGAGAGACGCATATTACCTTGTCAATTTAGCAAAATTGTAGTAGTAAGCTAACCCCTGGGACTTGTGAAAGTTCCAATGATGGTCCATGGCCAGACTTACAGTATCAAGCACACACACAGGTGAACCTACTCTCTCCCTCTCTCTCATACATCTTTGTATCTTTTCTGAACTGGGTACAGATCGAAAATTGACAACAACACAAACATGATTTTGTGAATTGTTGTTTTTCCATTAGCAGAGCAGCTGCACTGGAATCTATTGCTGTTTCAGTCAGCAAATTCATGTCATGTAGTAGCCCTGCAGGACTTTTACATCCTGCTAGATCTGCTTCCTACTGCTGCCACCAAACATAATTTTTAACTAAACCTCTGTCTAGTTATCAAAAGGAGTTGGGAGTCAGAAGCCGGTGTGAAAACCTGCTAGCTTGGAGAGGTTGAGGAACAACTTGCTGACCTTCTGTTTGGCCATTATCTCAGAAAGAGAGCAGTCTTCTGGTCTGCAAAGCCAAAAAATATTGCCACTGCTACTCAAACTCCCTCCCTACTACTTCCTGTGCATCTCTCTATCTATCTTTCAGACTCCCTCTGACTCTGTGATTACTATCTGTCAACTAATTGCTGGCTCTGCCTCCTGATGCAAGGTTTATTTTATTTAATTGATTCAAATGCAAATTTGGGGTTCACAGTGTGATTGAATATTCTGCAACAATAAATTATTTTTGTGGACCTTAAAAATAGCATAGTGTTATTAAATATGAGGAAAAAATGAAACTTCCCTGTGGACCCTAATTGACAGCACCTAATCATAACCAGCCTTTTTCTTTTGGGCCACCAACCAGCTTCCAAATCATGACACAAAGAGCTCTTAGTTATGAAAGCTCAGCCTTAGCTTATGCTCATTTCTGGGTAGCTTCCATCCCCCCCCCCTTTAACTTAAATTAACCTGTTTCTCTTTGTCTAGATTTTTACTCGGGGCTTTTTACCTTTCTTTCTGAGTGCCATACTCTGTGTCTGCTGCTGGCTGATCCCTGAGTGTCCGCCCCCCCCCCCCCCCCCCCCCGTTTTCTCTTTTTCTCTCTTTTCTTGTTTTCTCGAGATTTCTCCTCTTACTTATTCTCTCTGCCTGCCAGCCCCGCCTGTCCTTTCTCTGCCTAGCTACTGGCCATTCAACTCTTTATTAGACCAATCCGGTGCCTTAGGCAGGCAAGGTGAGACAGCAACACATCTTTACATCAATAAACAAATACAGCAGAAATAAATGTAACACATTCTTACATTGTTAATCAAAGACAGCAGGAACAAATGGAGTACATCTTTACACAGTTAAAATATTTCACAACAGCAGTCTTCCTGCTGGAGCGCACCACTGCCTCTTTTGGCTCAGAAGCCACAGAGGGGTCATTCCGAGAGTTTGCACAAGCCCACAGCGTGTCCTCTTCAAAATGCCAATGCCAAGGAATGATCAAAATTAAAAGCGCTAAAAGGCGGAGGCTGGTTTCAGATTAAAGGAGTGACGGGGCGTGAGAAGGGAATGCATCCTGTGCCCTTGGATTCGGGGTTCACAGTGCGACTGAATATTACAACAATGAACTCAATTTTGTTGGACCTTAAAAATAGCACAGTGTTACTAAATATGAGGAACAAAGGGAGCTTCCCAATCCTCAGGATTAATGCTGTAAAGAGCAGCACTGGGGGAGGGGTGAAATCTGATCATGGCTGGAATTTAAGGAGGATCATCACAGGGTCTGCTTTCCCAAGTGTGAGATTTCCCAGAGTTGTATGAGAACATACCTTCCTCTGGGGGAATATATACATAGAGCTATTTGGTTACGTTTTTAAATAGCCAGGTGTGGCACATGCCTTTAATCCCATCACTCAGGACAGAGAGGCAGGAGCGTCTCTGTGAGTTTAAGGCCAGCCTAGTCTACAATAATGGGTTCCAGGCCAACCAGTGAGACTGTCTCAAAAAAGAAACAATGTAACAATAGCAAAACAAAAACATCCCAATCCCACCCCCTACACATGCATGAGAGCAAGTGCAGCAGAGCCTTCAGGTCTTAGTGTCATTTTAAAAAATGGGGCTGAAAATCATGTAGCAAAATTATCCATTTAAAGTGTACGGCTCCTAGACTGGGGAGATGGCTCAGCAATTAAAAGCACTGCTGCTCTTGTGAGGACCCAGGTGGTTCCCAGCATCTCACATGGTGACTCACAACCGTCTATAATTCCAGTTCCACAGGAGCCCTCTTCTGGCCCCTCTGGTGCCAGAAGGGCACATGTACACACACATGTGTACCCACACATGTACACATACATGTGTACACACACATATACACACATGTACACACACATGTACCATCCACATGTGGTAAAACACGTACACAAATAAAATGAATAATTCTTTTAAAATTGAGTATAGTTCTGTGTCCTTTGACATGTTTGTAATGTTATATGACCACTACCTTTATTTATTTAAAAGAATTTTTACCACACCAGGAACAAACTGCAATCCTTTGAACAATTACTTCCTGTTTTCTTTTCTATCAAGCCCCTAGCAACTACTAATCTACTTTTATCTGTATAGATTTAACTCTCTTTTGTCTGGCTCCCTCTGGTCCCCTGTCCTCCCCATCCCCTCATCTCCTTTTCTTCCCTTCTCTTTTGAGGCTGTGTCAGTTTAGCCCTGGCTGGCCAGGAACTAACAGCAATCCTCCTGACTCAACCTGAGTGCTGGAAGTTCAGGTATTTGCCACTATGCCCCAGCTTGGGTTCTTTAGTACAATATAATTTTTAAATTCTTGCATTATTTAGTTGGTGTGTGTCCGGGGGCATGTACACACCACTGCTTGTGCAGAGGTCAGAGGAAAAGCATGGGAGTTCTTTTTCCTGTCATCATGGGGGTTGGTTCCAGACAGGTGGCAAGCCCCTTTCCCTGATGAGCAGTCACATCAGCTTCACAAAATGTTTAAAATTCATCCGTATATGTCAATACTTACCCTTTTAAAGGACCGAATAGTATTTTACTGTATGGAGGGCCTGTTTCATTTTTCATTTTGTTGATGGACATGACCTGTTCCTGCTTATGGCTATCGCTGTGCTGGACATACATATGTACAGAAGTACGCAGCTTGTTTGTATGCCCGCTTTCAGTTTTACTGGGTGCATACTTGGGAATGTAATTATTGTCTCATTTGGTAAATTCATATTGAACTTTGAAAGAAGCTAGCAAATTGTTCCTCCCAGTGGCCACATTAATTAATGTTCTCAATTTTATATTTTTGTTTGTGTTCTCAAAACTTGAAAGTAGCGTAAAGAAAAGGTAATTAAAAAGTGGAACTTGCATCTGGGCAGAAGGAGAGAGCAGCCTCCCCTCTGGAGACGGGTAAGGTGACAGGTGCTTGGTCCGCCACAGGGGCAGCTGCACATGAGAGTGGAGAAGCTTGGAACTGAGGCGTGGCTGCCTGTTGAGGAAGTCCGGAGGAGAAAGAGGGTCAAGCCGGGGAAAGTGCCCCTAGAACATTCCGTGACTGGCAATCAGTCCCTGATAGGGAAGAGAGGCCTTCTTTCCTCTTCTGTGAGCATCACTAGGAGATTTCTAGGCACAGGGTCCACTCACTAGCTGCATACAGGAGCTTGTGAATGGGCATCCTGGGAAACAGACTCATGCAGGAGTGAGCATGGACAGAGACCTCTGTGCTTGTGAATTGGTGTAATGGGAAACTGAGATCCATGCAGGAATGCACATGGGCAGGGACCTCTGCACTTGCGAATGGGCAACATGAGAAACTGAAATTCCTTTCCCCAAATCTTCCTGATGAATGTTTAACCTGCGGAGGTTAAAATCAGCATCATCAGGTGTTGTGGGCACACTCCTGCAACTCCGACACTCTGGATAAACATAGTGGCTGCCGGAGGAGGTCCTTCATTTCTAAGAGCAGCACTTAGGTCAGCTCTCAGGAACGATGTTGCTGCATGGTGGCACGCATATCCCAGCACTTGCGAGGTCAAGTCAGCGAGTTCCAGTAGGGCTGGACTATATAGTGAGATCCCTGCCAAAAACACAGCAGATAAAAAAGAGGACTAGATATCCTGTCAGAATTTTTGTAAAGTCACTTGAGAAGGGAACCTTAGTTGAGAAAATGCCTCCATCAGAGTGCCCTGTAGGCAAGTCTGTGGAACCGTTTCTTAATTAATGATTGGTGTGGAAGGGCCCAGCTGTGGTGGACTATTCCGCCCCTGTGCAGATGGTCCTGAGTTGTATAAGAAATCAAGCTGAACAAGCCATGGGGAGCAAACCAGTAAGTACTGTTCTATGGTTGTACTACAGTTCCTGCCTTGAGCCTACACCCTTCTTTTCTTGATGACAGATTATGACATAAAATGTAACCCTAAACCCCTTTCCTCCACAAGATGCTCAGTCATGACATTTATCACAGCACTAGAAAGCAACTAGGCCACCCAGAGGTTCATATATTTGAATGCTTGGCCATCAGGGAGTGGCACTATTTGGGAGGGACTGGGAAGTGTGGCCTTGTTGGAGTAGGTGTGTCACTGGAGGGGAGGTGGCCCAAAGGACACTGGCTTTGAGGTTTCAAGGGCCCAAGCAAGACCACTGTCTCTCTTCCTGCTGCCTGGGAATAAAGATGTAAGGCTCTTAGCTCTTTCTCCAGCACCATGTCTGCCTGTGCACCAGTAAGTCCTGCCATGATGATAACGGACTAATGGATGCAGTGTTGACGAAAGACATAGGACACTCAGGCTGGCTTTGAGAGCTCATAGCCTCACTCTACTTCCTGCTTTCTCTCTCTCTGCTTCTTACGCCTGGAAGGATTGATCAGCCACTTCCTGCTGCCACGCCTTGCCATCCTGCCACTATGGAATCTTTTCTTCTCGAACTGTGTGCCAAAACAAACTCTTCCTTAAGTTGCTTTTGATCATGGCCTTTATCCCAGCAACAGAAAAGCAAACAGTGCCTCCGCAAGCAGGCTGTGTGCAGAGTGGGTTCTCTAGCAGAAAGTGAAAAGGGCCCCCTGAAGCAATGAGATGCAACTCTGTGGCTTCTCACCCAGAAGTGCACCAGAGAGCAGAGTACTGGCAAGCTATCCCTCAGTGAACCAGCCAGCTTTAGTCCTGCTGTGTGCCAAGGTGGGAAGAATGCCTTTGAGGCTGGCTGGAAGGATGTCCTCTTCTTAGCTGCCCATCCATGTCCCTGGGGTCAAGACCATGGGACCCTTCATGCACAGATACTCTACGAAACATCTCTTCCCATCCACTGCAGCTTTTCACTTTTGGGAAAACAAACTCATTTTGGAAATAGCCAGAGAATTGTTACATGAATTGCATTTCCGGTGAGCAGAACCTGGGTTGGAATAGTGTCATTGGAGCTACCTAAACTAAGTCTGGTTTTGTTGTTTTTGGTTATGGCAGCGATGGTTGTGGTGGTGGTGGTGGTGGTGGTGGTGGTGGTGGTGTGTGTGAGATTTCCCTCTCCTTTGTATATTTCAGATGCACCTCTGATGAGGAAAGAATGACATTATTAGGACATAATGGGCCTGCTGGGTTCCATGGGCTAGTATGCCAAAAATAACTGGAGAGATTTTAAAAACTGTGGAAGCAGATTTAGGGGCTCTTCTGAAAAACGAAGCAGAAGCTGGGTCCTGGGTGGTTCTATTTAAAGACATGCAGCATGAAATCTGCTCCTGTGGATTTACATGTGAGAACTTTGTTCCCAACCAGCTGAGGGATGAGGGTCTGACTCCTTCCACATCCCTCTGCAAAGCAGCAGCTGTCCAGGGAGTGTAGAACACTGGTCCTGGCACATGGTTCCCAACTGTCCCTTTGAATAGAGCACCAGCTTTCAAGGCCAATTTACAAATTTCATCTTCTGTGAGAAATTAAATCAATGAAGCTATGAAAAATTATACAGGAGTATAGTGGGGAGACTGCTTGGTTTGAAGCAGAGGCTTGACAAGCCTTTTTAAAGCACATGTGGCCAACATTGTCAGACGCCAGTGGACAAAGCCATTAAACATCTCTGCTCACATGTTTTAATAATGAGAGTTATGTATTCTCCATGGCTGTATCACCAGATATAGGTACCAGCCCTTCAGAAAGAGCTGAGATGAAATTTATAAAGCAGGTATTCGCTCCCCAGTACAGTTAAGCTGATGGAGGGCTGCTCCAGTATCTCGGGGAGAAAGAGAAGGGGACAGATGTGTGCTGTCACCCTCCCATAGTTCTCTCCCCTATAAAGCAGGTCCTCACTACTCACTGTCCCTAACGAGCTGTGTGTGAGGGTGACTTTGGTGGAAGTTCTGGTGTGGAATGATCCTTGACAATCCTCTAGAGAAGCTGTCTTAGAGGTGCCTCTCTCCTCTGGCTCATGGTGCTTGGTTGGAATTTTAGACTGGGTCTCATGTAAGCTGGGGATGTATCTGGAGGTGACCTAGAATTTCTAATCCTCCTGCCTCTACCTCCTCATAGGATTACAAACAATCACTGCTGTATGTTGTGCAGAGGACTGAAACCAGAGTCCTGTCCACACTAGGCAAGCACCTAATAACTGAACCACATACATCATCAGCTTTGGTTAGGACTTTTCTTTTTTAATGCATGTGTCACGTGCGTGTACATGTGTGTGTGTGTGTGTGTGTGTGTATGTATGTGTTTGCATGTGTGCGGGGGGGGGGGGGGGCACATGTGTTTGTGAGGGCACACATGGTACATGTGGAGGCCTGAAGTTGTCACTTTGTATCTTTTGATGTCATTCTCCATTTTATGTTTTAATTAAGTAGTTAAGTGACTTTATACATTTATTGGTTTTTTTTCCCCAAGCAAATGCATATATGACCTTACACACACACACACACACACACACACACACACACACACACACACACACACACACACACACACTATGGTGTGCATGTAGAAGTCAGCAGATAATCTTGGAAGTCAGTACTCTCCTGCCATGTGGGGTTTCAGGATTGAACTCAGGTCAATGGCCTTTGTGGAAAGTGCCTTTATCTGCTGAGACATCTCTCTGGTCCTTTATTTCTGAGGGAGGATCTCTCACTGAGCACAGATTTTACCTACCATGCCTGTTCCATTTCTCCTCCTGAGTACTAGGATTCCAGGTAACAGCCATGCCTGCCTGGCTTTTATGTGGGTTCTGAGGGTCTGAACTGAGCTCATCACCCTTGCACAGCAAACAGTTTTGTTGTGGAATGTTTCTTTACGCTGTGTGAAGATATGTCACTATGATTGATTTAATCAAAAACTGAATGGCCAAGGCAGGAAGAAGTTAGACAGGACTTCTGGGGACAGACAGGTCTCAGAGGGGAGTCACCAGCTAGATGGAGAGGAAGCAGGATGGGCAGTTAGGTGACTAAGCCACTAGAAGAGTGTAGATTAAATGATACAGGTTAATTTAAGGTATAAGAGCTAGTTAGAAACAAGCCTAAGGTAAGGCTAACCTTCCATAATTAGTAATAATTCTCCATGTCATGATTTGGGAGCTGGTGATACACAAAGAAAAATCTGCCCCCACACTTTATCTACTGATCATTTCCCAGCCTTAGTTGGGGCTTTTAATTATAAGGGACAGAAGTGAAGCCAGCAGAGCTTCGGTGAGAAAGAGAGGGTTCATGTAACTGGGAAATTGAAGGAGATGAATCCACCTGGAAGATTCAGTTGATTCCAAGGCACAAACAGTGCCATCCGTCTTTCCCAAGGGTGTCCTTCCAAGCAGCAGGTTGCCGAAGTCCCAGTAGTTCTGGAAATAATCCTGCAGCTCATCCTCATGGAGTCAGGTACCCATCCTTAAACTGAGGATGGGCAGAGGTCACTGGTTCTCTCCTGGGGGTGCTGATAAAAGTACAGTTGCTCAAACAACAGGAATGAGAATAGGGAGCAGTTAACTCTGCTAGAGGCATCTGGGCCACCCATGCAGGGCCAGCCTTGGCAACTGTCCACAAGCAGACCCATGAAGCTTGTCCCAGCCAGCTTCTGAAGGGCTTAGGCCCCGGGTGTGAGTACTCATTTGTCAAGCAGTCATGAGGGACTGGGAAGGTCACCAGTGCTAAATGGGTACGCACATCACCAGCATGAGAGCTCATCAGTGGGGAAAGAAATATCAATCTTTGGAAAAACCCAAATCTGCCAAAGGATTTTGATCTGGCTTTGGGGAGAAGGGAAGGGTTCTTAGGTGGGTTCCTTTGTCCTTATAGAGAAAAAATTGACACCTTCCAAAATGACTGGGACTAGAGTAGCATGCCCTGATGGTAAGAAGGCACAGAGGCTACTCAAGGAGGCCTGCAGACCCCTCCACTCCTGCTTCCTTTGCACTTAGCACCCCACACCCAAGTTTTCACAGACCAGGGGTTATGAAACAGCTTGGCCACAAGCCATAGTTAAGGCGCGTCAGGCTAGAAACCGTGGGGTGAATATGCAGGGCAGTCTGGGGTCAGTGTTGAGGATGTCTGCTGGCTTTGCTCACTTGCCACTGCCTGGGGCAGTGTGCTGTAGTGCCACACTGCACCAGAATGTGGAGCTGAGAAACCAATGGCTGGCATAGAGCTTGAAAGCTAGGCTCAACCAGCAATGTGCCTTACAAGTGGAGCTGCCTCTTTCCAGAGCAAAGCAGGCCAAAGCAGCCATTATCTTGCCAAGCAGCAGGCCGGCCATGCTTCATCCACTTGGAGCAGGCCTATCTCCAACTCAGGAGGGGTCTTTTCAGGGCATCCAGTATCTATTGTTCTTATGTTGATTTTAAATATCAACTTGTTACAAATTGGAATCACCCGAGAAAGGATCCTCATCTGAAACATTGTCCGGATTGCCTTGGGTGATGAGAAACCCACCCTGATTGTAGGTAGCACCTTTTGATAGCAGCCCAGATGAAATGGCCCTGTCAGAGGGAAGCTTATCTTGCCTTTTCTGGGTCTTTCCTCTTGCCACTCTGTTGATTTGCTGCTGATTGCTTCGCTGACAATAGAAGCAGCATTTCCAAGCTTTCATTATCAAATAGGGTCCAGTGGCTCTCCAGAAACTTTCTGGGCTCCCAATGCCAGATTGGGACTGATGACCACTGCCTTGTGGACTGAGTGGCCACTGGCTGAAGCCCTACAGTAAGAGACAGCTATTCTGGGATTGCTCTGGCTGGTTTGTGTGTGTCTATGTGTGTCTCTCTGTGTGTCTCTGTGTGTGTGTTTCATACTCTTGGTTCTGTTCCTCTAGAGCAGTGGTCCTCAACTTTCCTAGTGCTATGTCACTTTAATAAAGCTCTTCATGTTGTGTTAAAATTATTATTGTTGCTACTTCGTAACTGTAATTTTGCTCTGAGCAGTGTTTCAGTTCCTAAGTACGTGTGTTTTTCTACGGTGGTGACCCACAGGTTAAGAAGCCTTGCTCTAGAGAACTCTCTGACTAAAGCAGTCCCTTTCTTCTAAAACTGAGGGCTCCAGGGGCAGACTGGATTAACTCTTCACTGTCCTCTACTGGGCTGTTTAGCAACCTGTTTTGCATTTTTAAACAGTAAATGCTATACCCTCACTGATAATTCCAACTCCTCTGTTAATAGTCAGAAAGCAAACTTCCAGTTGAGGGCTTGATTGGTGGCTCCAGACCTGGGTCTGGGACAGTGAGAGTCAAGTGATCTTAGAACTTCCCTGGCTGAGCTGTGTGGAACGGTCTGCTTTGCAGTTATATGGTGTTTTGGGACAGATCTCACTCTCCATCCCAGGAAGGCCTCAGACTTGGAGTTCTCACTGTACCTTCTCACCAGTGCTGATATTACAGGCCCGATCATGGCAGCTGCTCATTTGTCTCTGTCTTCCACAACCGGGAGTCAGGTAGCTGAGTGGGATTAAGCAATGCCTGTGAGTGCCACTGGGTGCCAGTAGCGGAGTATATTGGGGTCTAGGTAGTTCGGCCTTTAAGCATGTGTACAGACACACAGATACACATGCAGGGGGAGGGCAGGAGCAAAAGAGAGAGGTGAGCTATTTCTTCCTCCTCCTTTTATTTGAGACAGTCATGTAGCCTACAGGCTGGCCTCAAGCTCTCTGTATCTGCAAGGATAACCTCCCTGAACCCTAATTCTCCTGCTTTCCTGGATTAAAGATGCACATCCCTACACCAAGTTTCTACAGTGCTGGGAATGAAACAGGGTGTTGTGCATGCTAGGCAAGCACACTATCAACTAAGCTATAGCCCAGCTCTGTGGTGTTTCTTTTAAATAATTTCTGCTCCTGTATTTCATGGTTTTCTCAGTTGGAGCCCAGATGGGAAAACACGATGCTAAGGATATCTGGACCATCTTATACCATTCACTTCTACATAGCTAAATCTTATTTCAAAAAAACAAAAACCAAAAATAGATTATAATTTTAGCTATGAGCCAATTCTAAGAACAAAAAGTATAAAGGATTGTATTCTCTTTCCTGTTAAAATTACATAGTATCTACTGGACACAGTGGTATATGCCTGCAAATTCCTGCTGCCTAGGACATTGAGGAAGAAGGATCAGTTCAAAGCCAGTCTGGGATATGCCATGAAATCCAATCCCATAACCAAGAAACAATAGTTCAGCATTCATAACTTCATCATGGAATTTTTCCCCCTCACGTTTGACTTTCATTTCATGTACAAAAATGTCATCACCCCCCCCCAAACACTCAAAGGTCCTATCAAGTTTTAAAGGTTATTTTCTGATTCCTGCCCATTTACACGGTCTATTTTCTTATCTGTTCTCTGTGGGTGGCCTCTGTCTAGCCTTACTTTAAGCTGGATATTTCTTCCCTGGGCTTCACTGTACCCTTTTGACTTCACCTTGTGATCCAATTTCCATTGGGTCTGAATTGTAATTTTGGCTATTTCTAGAAACCACAGAAGTATCAGTATGCTGAGTGGAGATGTCTGCTGGCCTGCAGTAGGCAGAGATTATACAAGACTGTGTTATGGTCTTCTGACAGATGCTTCCTTCCTTCCTTCCTTCTTTCCTTCCTTCCTTCCTTCCTTCCTTCCTTTCTTCCTTCCTTCCTTCCTTCCTTCCTTCCTCCCTCCCTCCCTCCATCCATCCTTCCCCTCCCTCCATCCTTCCCCTCCCTCCATCCTTCCCCTCCCTCCACCCCCCCCCCCCATTTGCTTTTCAAGATTAGGTTTCTCCACATGGCCCTGGTTGTCCTGGAACTAGCTCTGTAGACCAGCCTGGTCTGGGATGCAAAGATCTGCCTGCCTCTGCCTCGCAAGTGTGTGATTAAAGGCATGAACCACCACTACCCAGGTTTGAAAAATGCTTTCATGTTATGAAAGCCATTGCTTCATGATCAAGTCACCTATAGGCACATGGGTACAAATATTCAGGTAACTACTGTCCTCTGAATAAGGTTTGGATAAACATAAATTTCTGTGGCCAAAATATGACTGAACCCCTGCCCATCCTGCTTTTTGAGACCAGGTTCTTCTAGGTAGCTCAAGATAAGCCCTAAACTTGCAACAATCCTCCAGACTTATCTTCCTAAATTCTAGGATTAGAAACTTGTACCACCATGCTCTGCTTGAAAACTTCTTTAAGTAGGCAGTTGTGGTGAAGTGATGGAGATGTCAATAAGAGCTTTCCTATTGATCATAACAGATTGTTCTCAACACAGTAGAGAGAATGGTACATTAGTCAGGGTTCTCTAGAAGAACAGAACTGGAAGAATAAGTGTGAATATATACACATATACATACATTATATATATTACACACACGTATGAGTACTTATTAAGTTAGCTTACATCACAGACAATCTGAATACTCAATGTCTTTTTTCATACCCGAGAGGCTGAGAACTGGTAGTTACTGGCTGGGTAGCTCAACAGTTCCACCCTGGTGCTGAAGGCCTGACAGATTCTTAGAGATCCACTGGTTTTCATCTCACATTGGAAGCTCAAAGAAGCTAGGTTGTAATATCGGTGAAGGGATGTTGCAGCCACAGTAGTGGTAGCACAACACCAATGTACTACTCCAACAGGTAGATGAACTCACCAGCAAGGGGTTCAGGCAAGGAGGCAAAAAGCAAAGCTTTCCCTTGAACTGTTTTAAAAAAAAAATGTATATCTGGGCCACAAGTGGCAGGTATAGCTACATTCATTAAACCTGGTCAAGAAAATCCTCACAAGTGTGCCTAGTAACTCATCTTTTAGCTGTTGTATGAATCCTAATTGGTCTTACAATAAAAATTTGGAGCCAGATTTTGGGGTAAAGGTGAAAGATCAGAGAAGCAGAAGAACAAGCCACTAGAGAAACTTCTCACCACCACTGAATTCTCAGGAGAGGGGAAGATCCCATCTCCAGGAATCATCAGGCTGAATACCTGAGTCCTCAGCAGAAAGGCAAGGGGTAAACTCCTGTCTCCTCCCGCCTTATATTCCTTTCTCTGCCCAACTATATCACTTCCTGGCTTTACCTTCCTAGTCCTTGGGCTAAACGCGGGTGCACCTGGCTCTGTTTCTCTTTTTAGACTGGAGTAATCTCATGTAGTCCAGGGTGGTCTTGAACTCACAGAGATCCAGATGGACCTCTGCCTCTGCCTCCCTAAGTGCTAGGATTAAAGGTGTGTGACACCCCTGCCTGACCTCGATGGCTAACTCTGTGGCTGGCTCTGCCCTCTGATCTTCAGGGAAGCTTTATTTCTTAGAGGATACACAAAATATCACCACAGTTAGCTGACTTCAGATTCAGACAAATAGACAACCAAGATTAGCCATCACTGATAGGAGACTGATGTGGGAATGCATTTATGTATGCTGTGAATCTCAATCTTTGAATAAAGGAGCTGTTTTGGGCCATGACAGGCACCATAGAAGAAGTAGGAGGAGAAATCAGAGCATAGGTAGGAGAAGCAGGGAGGAGTCAGGCAGATCGAGCTGAAGCCGCCCAAGGAGCAACATGTAAGGAGCACAGATAAGCCATGGGCCATGTGGCAGACAGATTAATAGAAATGGGTTGATTTAAGATGTAAGAGCTAGCTAGCAATGTGCCTGAGCCATAGGCCAAACAGCATGAAGTTAATATAAGCGTCTGAGTCATTTCTGGGGACCTGAGCGGCTGGGCAGCTAAGGGGTCTTGGGCGGCAGGTCTGTGAGTCTGGATCTCTGGCTGCCGGGACCTAGAAACCTCACTACTACAGGAGACTCCTGGTCTATTCTGACTAAAAGTGATGAGAAACAGGACAAGTACATGGGCACAGGGCTTTTTCCAAATGCCTACAAAAGGGAAAGAGTCATTGAGGAGAAGCCTGGATAACATCCAGGTGGGGGGACAGAATGACAATATTCACCACACAAGATACTGCAGTGAGAAGAATCCAGCACACACCTGCAACATTCCTGCCTGAGTCTCATCAAGGAGAATCGAGTCACACCATGTTGTAGTGGCATTCTACTCTGTAGCCTTCAAAAGCATCAAGGACGTAAATATCCATGCAGAAGAGTGAAAGGCTGCTCCAGACTGAAGAAGCGTGAAGAGAAGACAAGTGAGCAGGACCCAGATGTACAACAGTTTTGTTGCTGTCGAGATGAAGTTCTGGGACAGCTGGCAGTGCTGAGTGGAGCCTGTATTTGTGTTAATGTACCCAGGCTAACTTGCTAACTTTTAAAATGGCCATATTGTGCATAAAGAAGGCTGTCCTCCTTAGAAGGAAATGTATTCTAGAACTTTCAGGCACTCGTTAGGTCAGCAACTTTCAGATTTTTCAGGAGCAAAGCACTCTATGGATGTTCCCTGCATCTTTCCTGTACGTGTGATGTTCCTGTTATTTTAAGGAAGGACGCTGTTTCCTGTGCATCTGTGCAGATCCATCTGAGATACATAGATGGAGCAGAAGAGCAGGATAGGAACTGGGCCTGTGCTCTGCATAGACAGGCTGCTTGCTGTTGTTTATAGGAATGACTGGGAGACCAGAGATTGGGGAGTTGGGCTCAGGCTTTGGCGATGATCGCCAGTAAAGCCTAAGACTCCCAAGTGCTGAGACCTCTTGAGAAGTTTCTATAAATCTCAGATACTTGGAGAAGTGGAGGAGCATAGGAATGGGGTAGGACTTGGGGCATGGGATTGTGTGAAGAGATAGTGCTGCTCTTGGGGTGTGCTGAGTTGGGGAGCAATCTGGCAGTAACCTTGAACTCCAAGCAGAGCTATGTCAACCCTTGTGACTCGTCTTTGTAGATGTGGAATTTGACATCAAGGATGATGTTTTTTTTTACCAGGATCAAGTAGGAACTGAACTTCAGAAGAAAGATACAGCAGGCATGCCTTGGGGCTTGCCTGCTTCAAGGCCAGGGAACAAGCTACACACATGAGGGAGGGAAGAGGCTTTGGAGAAGGCTGGGATGGGGTGGGAGGAACCTCAAAGGGAGAGAAGGTGGCCTAGGGGGCCCCAGGAAAACCATTTTATCTGACTTCTGAACATCACAGACAAAGGCCATTTTCTTCTGTCTACTAAATCAGAGGGACTTCTTACTTATTTTCTTACGCGTGCACACACGTACACTCACACACACACACACACACACACACACACACACACACACACACACACACACACACACTCACTCACTCACCCCAATGCCAAGGTTAAAAGTAGGCCCCTCTCCATACCAACACACAGTCCACATGATTTCCTTTAGTTTAATTTTAGCAGAAATCTTGGTCAAGCAGCTGTTAGAAAGGAGGCACGGTGTAGTAACGGAGAGCCTGGGGTCTTCCTCCCAGGGTTCAAGTTTTCCCTGTCAGTCATTGGTCATATTGCCCCCAGGGAAGTTACAGAACCTGTCAGTGCCTCACCTTCAGTATTTATACAACAAAGACATCAGTACTTCCATCCCTAGTGTTGTGAGAGTTGAAGTGTTACTGTTTGATGACACGGTGTGGTGTCTAGTGTGCCAGGAGTACATGTGTTACTGAATGGGTGTGGCCCTAAGTGTGCTCCTGACTGTGCAGTTCAGCCATTGGCTCTACCAAGTGAGTAGACTTACTCTCTGAGTGACTCACAGGCTATACTTTTCTACAGGGTTTCAACCCTTTCATGCTTAGGCCAGCTTGGCCATCCATGTTGAAGGATTAGCGCTAGTGGAGGATTTGGGAGGAGCAAACAAAGCTTGGGCTCCTGCTGAAACTGACTGCTTGGATGTCCTTGTCTCCCCCATCAGCTCCCAGGAAACCAGCAGAGCTGTGCTGCTCATGTGAAGCATACAAGGAAGATCTTGTCCGGGTGCAGAGTTTGCCTGCGGCATGCTTGTTCATGCCTATAACCCCAGCTTTTGGGGGAGTTGAAATAGGTGGAGCAGGAAGCCAGCGCAGGTAGTGTGAAAGTTTAAAGTCAGCTGGCTGGGCTCCAACTGAGTTGATGGCTATCCTGGCAACTTAGGGAGAGCCTGTCTCCAAGTAAAACTTAAGAGGCCTGGGTGTAGAACTCAGTGGTAGAACACTTGCCTGGCATAGAAATTTAATTCAGTATGGAAAACCAACCAAACAAAACAATAACAGACTTTAAGGACACTGGTAAGTGAATGGACGAGTCCTATCAGTACAAACAGTGTGATTCTGCCTATACGAAGTACTTGGAACTGTTCATCCTATGCAGATGGGAGGAAGCCTGGAGTCAGGCACGGCACATGGAGACAACCTTAGCAACTCAGGAGGCCGAGGAGGCAAGATCAGCTTGGGACTTAAGGTCAGGTTGGGACCACTGTCAAAAAAATGTACAAAAGACTGGTGATGTAGCACAGTAGTAGAGGACTTCTTCACCCCACGTGGGGCCCTACATTCTATTCCCTGTACACACAGGACAAAACAGAAATAACAAAGAAGAATGACAAGATGCAAAGTATGAATTTCATTGTTCTACTACAACAAACAACTGGAAGTTTTTATTTTATGGTGATTATTAATGTGTGGATGCACACATGCCATGGTACATAAGTGTAGTCAGAAGTTTCTCTGTCCCACCTGGCTGATCCTGCAGCCACTTCGTCCCAAATAATCACACAGAGGCATATATTAATTATGAGCTCTTTGGTCCACGGCTCAGGCTTCTTACTTGCTAACTCTCGTACTTTAAGCTAACCCATATTTCTATTTATGTTTAGCCATGTGGCTTGGTACCTTTTCTCAATGCAGCAATCTCATCCCACTTCCTCTGCATCTGCTGGCGTCTGTTGCTTGGCCTTTTCTCTCCCAGGATTCTCCTCGTCTGGTTTTCCCACCTCTACTTCCTGCCTGCCTTCTGGCCAACACTGGTTTTTTTTTTTTTTTTTTTTTTTTTTTTTTTTTTTTTTTTTTTAAACAAATACAAGTGAAAAATATTTACAGCTTTTTCCCACACTAAGTGTGGAGGTCTGAGAACCACTTGTGGGAATCACCTTTCTCCTTCCATGGTGTGAATTCTGGGCGGTTGAACTTGGGTCACCAGGCTTGGTCACATGGCCCATGAGCTGTTTCTCCAGCCCCACAATAAACTATGCAGATTCTGATTCAGTTGAAAGACTACCTGAGATTCTACATTTTATTGAACTCTGAGGGGAGATGGAGGCTGTTTAAATCATAGTTTGTGGCATTTGGAGTTTAAAGCCTGGCCAGTTCTTTTTGTTTCTTTGAAACAGCCTGGCATTGCTTTGCATTAAAGCTATAGCAATGCTTGAATGAGATGGAACTGAACTCTAGGCCTTCTCATGCTGCACCTGTGAAAGGTGCTAAGAAAGTCTCCATAACAACCTCAAAGCAAAAACACTTCCAGTGTCTGAATTATTTTCTAGTTTCCTGGGCTGGCCTACTCACTATATATTTTCCTCTAAGTTGACTGCTCATCCAGTCATAGTTCTTTTTCTTTGTTTTTATTGTGTATGTGTGTGTGCTTCTATGTAATGCACACATATGAAGATCAGAGGACAGCTTTGTGAAATCAGTATTTTCCAGAGCTCTTTATGTGGGCACTAGGGACTGAACTCGAGGTATAGGGCTTGCTCAGCTGGAGCTTTACCCAGGACACTATCTTGCTGGCCCAAGTTCCTAGGGTTCTTAGGAGAAGAACCGGCAGACAGCTGCCCTTTGGTTCTCATATGAAGAGTTAATATTGCTTGCTACTCTATCTCCTGGTAGTAGGTGCTTAATAAGTGTTTGTTGGGTACATTAGCACAAGATTGGAGTTCAAGACACCCTGAGGAGAGTCTGAGATGCAGGACTGTTTGAGCCTAGAATTTCAGGCTGATCCTAGGCAGCTTAGCCAGAACCTGGAATCCTAAAAACATGTTGATGGGGCTAGAGAGGAGGCTCAGTGGTTAAGAGGACATACTACTTCTGTAGAGAACCTGAGTTTGGTCTCTAGTGCATAGCTTAGTTAGCGCTATAATTCTAGTTCCAAGGGATCCTACACTCTATTCTAGGTTCCATGTTACCTGCACAAAGACACACATATACACACATAATTAATAATGTTAAGGTCTTGTGTCAGCGGAACTTCTCTTAAATACACCAATCCAAACTTAATATTTATTAAAATATATGCCAACACTCACGATACAGGTTACAGCTTAGGTAGATGCCTGATAGACTGGATTATCCACACGGTAGACGATGGATGCCGATTGATGCCTAACAGGTCTCTCCAGCAGTCTGGAACCAGGAAACAGGGCCTTCCAAGATCCCAGCAGCCCCTTAGGAATAGGGTTGGCCACTCCCCCTTCCGGAGCCCGGGACCCTGGATAGGTGTCTTCGGACCTTATCAGCTGACACCTGAATCCCACCACAGTCTTGAATGAAAATAGATAACAAATAGGTATAACACTGACAGAACTAATATTTTGAGAGCCTTATATAGTACATTAATGTGATGGCTTAGATGAGAATGGCCTCCATAGGCTCATATGTTTGAACGCTTAGTCCCAAATTAGTAGAACTGTTAGGAAAGGATTAGAAGGTGGTCTTGTTGGAGAAGGTGTGTCACTAGGGGTGGGCTTTGGACTTCAAAAGTCCACAGCAGGCCCATTCCAAACCCCTTTCCCTGTAATTTGTAGATTAGTGAGCTCTCAGTTACTTCTCCAGCATTGTGCCTCCCTCCCTCCTTCCCTCCCTGCCTACATGCTCCTTATCATGATGATAATAGGCTACCTTCAAAAACTGTAAGCAAGCTCCAAATTAAATGCTTTACTTCATAAGTTGTCTTTGTTATGACATCTCCTCACAGCAACAGAAAATAGCTAAGATGATTATATATTCTGAAAATGGCTATACAATATCATCTGTGCTAGTTGGGTGTGGAGGTACATGCTTTTAGTCTGTGAGTTTGAGGCCAGTCTGGTGTTCACAGAAAGACCTCTCAAAAAACAAAACAAAATAGTATCACCTTTCCTAGTTTGTTTTAAAAGATAAGACCTGATAGTCTTCCTATTAAGGAATGGAGTTTATGAATTTAGTATTGACCACATAGGCACCTTTATTGAAAAGAAAAAGTTTGTACATGCTTCATTATTGGAGAAAATATTTTTCTACTATAGGAGGTACCTTCTTCTGTATTGATCAACTACAAACACACACACACACACACACACACACACACACACACACACACACACACCACATACACACACACACACCCTGACCTGAGCCAACCAACAAACCAAACCCACAAAACCACCGCATGGTTCCTGTGGTGGAGCTCATGATCCTTTATTCTCCTGTGTCTATAGGTTAGCTGGGTTGGCTTGACAAGGCTGGGCTTAGGCAGGGTGACTCGGTTTGCTGCATATGTTGCCATGCTTATGTAAACCTAGGGGCAAGCCTGAATGTGTTCTCCTAGTGATGCCAAGAACTCAAGAGAGTAAGTCAAATCCTGCATGTGTGCACATGAGTGTGAGTGTGTGAATCAGTGTGTTCAGTATGCAGACACTGAAGTACAGATCTTTATGTTGATGGGGATTGAACACGGATCCTCACTCACACTAGGTAAGTTGTCTACCTTTAAGCTCTCCCAAGGCCTCTCTCACTTAACGTTTTTAAATTGCATTTTTACATATTTATTTTGTGTGGTGTGGGGTAGAGGGAATAGGCATGTATGTTCCGTAGCATGCAGAGGTCAAAGCTCAATTTGAAGGAGTTGGTTTTCTCCTGCATCACCTGGGTCCCAGGGATTGAACTCAGGTCATTGGGCTTGATAGCAAGCGTCTTTCCCCACAGAGCCATCTTGCTACCCCCTCCTTTTATTTTTTTGAAGAGTCTTCCTAAGTTATCCAGGTTGGCCCTGAATTCATCTTGTAGCTGAGACTGGCCCAGCCAGGGTCAGCTTGTGACATTTGCATATGTGAGTTGTACTTTGCTCATCTCTGCCCTCCATTTCGCTCACTGGTACCCTCCCCACTGGTCTCTTCCTCCCTCAGAGAGCCCACTCTCTGCTTTCATATGTCACATATATTATTACATCTAGGTTTGGCATATGAGAACACGCATACTTTTCTATGCATGTTCTTTTTCCCTCCCCATTCTCCTCCTGTTCCCTCATCCGCCCCACACGGTTCCCATATTAGTTACTTTCCTGCTGCTATGATAAAACACATGACCAAGGAAACTTATAGAAAAAAGAGTCTGTTTGGGGTTATTGTTCCAGAGGGATGACAGTATGGCAGAAAGAGCCGGGAGCTGAGGGCTCACCTCTTGAACTGCAAGCTGGAAGCAGAGAGAGTAAACTGGTAATGCCATTAGCCTTTACACTCTCAAAGCCTGCTTCCAGTGTCACGCCTTCTCCAATAAAGTCATACCACCCAAGCCTCCCCAAACACAAACTTCAGGTCAGGAGTTGCCTCTATGCTCTAGGTCCTGTTATTTCCCTTTGTGGGAGGGAAAAAAGATGGCAAGGAAGCAACCACACAGCCTCTGGGGACAGGTTGAAACGAGTCTAGTTTTATTATGGAGGGGAAAACCTTAAATACTTTTTTCTCAGATCCTTCCCCAAGCCAGGATAAGGGTTTTGATTTGCTGGTATCTGCGGCTGTGCCTTTCGCTGGTCTAGGAATGTTGTATCTAGACTCTGCCCTCATCAAGGCCACAGGTTCAGATCCAGGTTGGCTTATTCCAAAGTGCTTAGGAGCACACGTCTTAAGGCACTAGTTGTCACTAGCTTGTACTGGTTGAGGACAGGCTGGTCTCCAGGCCCCTTAGAAGCTTCTACACAAATGCCGGAGACTACAGTGAGCATCTCATTCAAACTACCACAGCCCACTATCTACTTTCACATATTTAAGTATATGGAAATGCAGATTCCATATATGAGAGAAAATAACATCTATTTGAGTCTGGCTTATTTTGCTTAACACAGTGACATCCAGTTCCAGCGCTTTTTCTGCAGGTAACATCATTTCATTCTTTACAGATGAATAAAGCTCCATTGCGTATATAGTGCATCTTCTATATGCATTTTTGAATATTTGGAATAGTGTAATAAACACAGGTGCACAGGTATCTTTGGGGTGTGCTATCTTTGATTTTGGGGGCAATATGCCTAGAAATATAGCTGGGTCATATGCGGTTCCCTTTTTAGTTTTTGAGGAAGCTCATATTGTTTCCATAGCGGCAGCACCAGTTTACATTCTCATCAGCAGTTCATGAATGTACCTCTTTCTCTATACACTTGCCAGTATTCTTCTCTCTTTCTCTCTCCTGCCCCCTCTATCATTCTATCTATCTATCTATCTATCTATCTATCTATCTATCTATCTATCTATCTATCTATCTATCTATCTATTGACTTATCTGTTTGTTTGTTTTAAGGCTAGGTCTCACACTGGTTGCCCTCAGAGTGGTTCTCCTGCCTATGTCTCTGCAGTGTTGGGACTGCAGAAAGGTACCACCATGCTGGCTATTGACCCCCATCCTCTCCCATCCCAATAGTAGCCATTCTGATTGAGGTGAGATGGAATCTTAATGTAGTTGGTTTTTAAACATTTTAAAAATTGTAATTATTATTTCAATGATGTGAGTGTATGTGTGTCAATATGGACATATGACTGCTATGACTCCCTGTGGAGGTTGGAGAACAACTTCCTCTCCACCATGTATTCTGGGTATTAAACTAAGGCCATCAGGCTTATACAGTCAATATGTCTACCTACTGAGCCACCTTACCAATCCCCTCAATTCAGCTTCTTCAAGAAAGTTTTATATTTATTTATGTTATGAGTGTGCATTGTGCTTGCCCAGGCATGTTCCTCTGGAGGATAGAGTTTCACATCAAGTGTCTTCATTAATAGGTTTTACGCCCCTCCCCCCCAGGTTTCCCTGATGCAGTAAACCAAATTAAGCCAAATTGAAAAGTTTAACAGGTTTATCTGAGCAAAGCAAGTCCCCAGAGGGTTCTCCAGTTGCAGAATGAGGGCAGAGAAGGCACTCTCCTGCTAAAGCGGGGAGACTTTGTAGGTTGTGGGTGAGATGTGATAACGAGTCCACCACAAACTGGGTTTGTGTCCAAGTATGAGTGCTTTAGGCAC